>QXEO01000126.1:0-27759 GCA_007115705.1 Dactylis glomerata | reverse complement strand
GATGTCCCGTGGACGACACCAAAGCGCCAGTACAATCTCCTCAATATGATACACATAGAGGCCATGTTGGGTGATGAACTGATGATCCTCGTGCATATTTTTTTCCTTTGGCTCCAAGCCGTGCAACCACGGCGCATGCCATGAACTAGCTTTCTTTTTGACGTCTCCTTGTCATGTAAGTTAGGTTTGGAGCAGCCAGTGATCATCATCCCTGTTCCTCTTACTATTACTAGTTCATTGGCCGACACCTTTAACGAGTTAATGCCTTTTTCATTTCGACAGCGAAATTGAACTATCCCTGATGATGGCTTGATCTGCCATCCATTTCTATACAGCAGAGTCTATAAACTGCACATGAGGCAGGAGATCCTGTTTCTTGTTGCTTTCCGGATTTTAAGCTCCGTTTGCTTCGTATGTACGATTGTCTTTCCCTGAACAAGTCGCCATTGACGACGGGAAGAAAGTCGACGGAGATGATACCGAACTGGAACCACGCAAAGGTAGATAACTCAAGGCAGTCAGCAGTATTAATGGTGCATTGCCGTGATACCAAACTGTTGACAGGGATGCTATGCACATCTTTGTACTGATGTATGTGACCTTCCCTGTGCGTCTTGACTCTTGGGGGCCAAGAGATAAGATCATCATCCTGTATGTTTTGCTACCTAGCAAGCTAGCTGTGCGTGTTGACAGGAGTGCATCGACTTGGCTCCCAGACTCACTCGAGCCCTTTATGTTGAACAATTCAAAAATATTTTATTTTTAAAAAATTCTAAAAATATATGTACATATAGGCAATAAATGTATACCTCAAATCTGCAAAGTCTCACTCTGAAATACATTGTATTCTACCCTACACAAAAAAAACAAAGTTTTAGATATTGATATATGAATAGTGCATATTTAAACCTTGTTAGATTTTTTTAAATAGCCCGTAATAGAAGGTATTTCAGATTAAGATGTTGCACACTTGAATGTACACATCATTACCTACATTTACATATATTTTTTCCAATTTTTATTGAAACTTCAAATTATCATATTTGAATTTTTTAAATAAAAGGCTCCAGTGAGCTTGGGCTCCAAAAGCATTTTTTGGTGTTGACAGTGTCTATTTAGTATTTACCATTTTTCAATTTGCCATAAGTCATTTTTTCTTCCTTTCACAAGATGAAATGTCGATTGTTTCCTATTTCATCAATATTTGAAGTTTCATGTAATCTGCAGTGTATATATAACTAATTTATGCGACGCGATATTTGACCCCAAGGTGAAGAATAGTTATTCTACAGCATCGTTTGGTTGCAACCGTATGTGATATTTACGTCATGGAAATTTTTCGTTACCCCAATAGTCTCGAGGACCGTAAGGAAATCCATACATGATGTAAAATTTTTGGTTTACGTGGGTTATAAAAGAATTTTGTGATTTTTAAGTTGTTACAGCTTATATATCATGTTTGCTATGTCAATTTATTTTTGCTATGGGTAAATATGAACATAATTATTTGTATGCCAAACAAAATTCTGAATATAACAATTAAAAAAATGTCTTAGATATAAAACAAGTTTTTCCGCACCCTCTGTGCTAAATAGCATGTCTATATAATTTACAATGTATATAATTGTAAATACGTGTTGACAATATGCAATTTACACTGTCTGTTGGAATAATTTACTAATATAAAATGACCTGTAATTCTTTCCAAATAAGGGATTGACAAAAAACTTGAGTGTTGACAAATATAAAAAACACTCAGTTGTCAAATGGCAAAATTGCATTTTTAAGGAACAGAACTAGAAGGTACGAACAGATTGCATATTCTTTTGCATCTGACTGATGATTCCTCTCAGAACTCAAGAAACTCGGTCAACCAAACACCCTGAGAAGTATAAAAAGGTTGCATACTACAAGTAAAATATGTGTACTTGCATAAAGTACATAGACCAAACATATTTGGAAAAAAAACATAATATGCACAAAAAATAAAATAAGTAGTATTATGCAGTCAGGTAATTGGAATAAAATCTATTTACTTTATAAAATGTAATTCACAGAAAATATGAAGATGAAAACATTCAGTAAATACAACTAGAAAATTAATGTTCTCTTAATCTTTCAGCATGTCATATATAGACTTCACAATTGCCTTCACCTGAAACCGACTAGGTTTAGACTTCTAGGATCTCTTAATCTTTCAGCATGGCCAGTGTAGAGGGTATCTCGGGGGCTATTGCCGAACATGTCAACTCTGCCGTAAAATTGAACTTTCGGTTTAGTTAGACTGAACTTTCGGTTTTAGAGTTAAGCACATATATGCGATTTTTGGATTACATAATCTTAATATAATAGTAATATAAATAAAATTTATGAATGTTCAAACATCACAATACAACAATAATCTAAATTACAATATATAATAGTTCAAATGCAAATAATTAAATTAACAAATGGTTTGGAATGCAAAGAATGGTTCAAATCGCACACGAATACAGAGAAAATAGTATGAATAAGTTGGGAGGCTATCTCACATATAGCTGCCACAAATGAAATGGGTAGGTCATTACCTAGGAGAACTAATCTCGCATTAGCATATTATGCCCAAGAGCACGGTTCCGAGGAATGCAGAGACGACCGAATGTCGATCCTCTCCATTTTTTTCTATCCTCGAGCTCCTTCATCGCGAAAACCACAATCTGTTCTTGAATCATCATCATTAATCAAGTCTACAATATCCAAATTGTCCGAGGGAGACGAGTTCAAATCGAATTGCTCAATATCCTGAAAGTTGAAATAAACAAATCGATGAATTTTGGCTCTGGTTTGCGAGGGGAATTGACCGCTAGAGAGGGCTTTGTGGCAAATCAACTCGGACTCGTCTTGGTCCTCCAAATCAGTGGAGGTGGTGGCTGCTACCGTGGCGAGCCGACAGAATCAGGGTAGCTACCTCGACATCACAGCCAAATCGGGCATACCGTGGAGCTTCATGCCGGATCCATGGCAGTCGCGAGCAAATGTCACGGCTGGAGGCTGCAGCGAGTCAAAGTTCGCGGGCGGAAATTTCATCATGCCAAGATTTCTGAGCAACTATGCGGCAGTTCTGCACGGAAAGTGGAGATATACCATGTTGGGAGGAAATTTTATGGGGTGTATTAATTTTTTTTAAGTTATGAAAAATATAAGATCCATTTGGATTGTTTTTCTCCGTTTAAAGCTAAAAAGGATATTATAAGGAGAAAGCGGTTTTTTTAGCCCGGGCTATATGTAGGCCATTTTTTCAAAAATTCAAAAATGATATTTTTATGTTTCAAAAATTCTAGAAAAAATTGTCGATGTAGTCAATGATCTACTCTACCAGTTTGTAAAATCTCAGTTCGAAAAACATAGTATTTCGGGCAACACAAAAATAACAAAGTCTAACAAGTTTTGGAGATTTGAAAAATGTCACCGTTCACTACTTCAGATCTACAAATTTGTTATTTTTGCAGAGGCCAAAATAATGAGGGTTTCACATTGATCTTTTGCACACTTGTATAATAATTCATTGTCTATTTTTTTGAAATTTAAAATATAGTTCTTTAATGATTTTTTGAGAAACGAGCTATGTGTAGTTCGTCCTACACTTTGATTTTTCGATTATAAGGACCAAAGCTATATATGAAATATGCTAGAAATATATGCAAAAAATCAACAAGTCTTGTGCTTTGAGCCGCCGTTCGCCGCCATGCCATGTATGACAAGTTGGCTGCCGCCGTGGGATCAAGGCGAATGAATCCTCTCCTGCCTCCGTGCACAATAGGTTCCACCAATTTGTTGCCTTGCGCACTGCTGCGCATCGATCGGCTGCGTCTGCGCCACAGTTATTGCTCAATGTCGGACTCCTTCAACTCTGCCAGCCAGTACTTTACTCCTTTCGTATTTTAGACTATTTCGATGGCAAATTGCATAATAACAGCAAAAAAAGAACAATAAATTCCAATGAAGAAATACCTAACAGATCGAAATCCTTTTTGTTAGAGAAAATCAGAAGTTTTGTCCTTTTAGAGAGAATCAGAGTATCTTCCTTTCAGGGAGAAAATCAGAGTTTCTCAAATCACAGATCCTCTAACGTCTTGATATGCTACAGCACGTTGACTTTGCTTCATTGTCTTTCCTGACTTTGCTTCAGGACGTTAGAGGATATGATTCACCAGATATGTATGTGTGCTGCAAAACCAATTGAATCTTTTTCTTTCAAGAACAAAACCAATAGAATCTCAGTTCCATCGATCAATTATGCTCTGGAGTTGGACACGCTCCTCGCGTCGCCTCCTCCGGGCGACCGAGGGGCGAAAACCCTAGCCCCCCGCCGCCGCCACCCCTCCTCCCTGCTCTCTCCCCTCGTCGCCCCTGGAGGCCTCCGCCGGACAAAGCCGGGCGACGCCGGTGAAGGGGGCGGCGAGGATTTAGTTCCTCTCGGCTCTCAGCTCGATGGTGAGGAGGAGCGCCGTCTTGATGGGGACCGGAGGTCGCCGGCGGGAAGAAGCGGTGGAGATGCAGGTGGCGGTGGTCTCCGACGGGATGAAGCTGCCGGATTGCGGTCGCAGCATGGGCCCAATCTGGGCCCGCAGGGCTGCAGCCGTTCCGTGCTGCTCGTGACGGTGGCTGCGCTGCTGCGACCTCACGGCTGGGCAGCATGCTCCGTCGAGGGAGGCCCCGGGTCCTGAGCCGCGCGGGGCCACAGGAGGTGGCGATGCGGCCCACTTCTGGGCCAGATGGGCTCTGAGGGCCGCGGTCGGAGGTCGAGCACGATGGTGCTGCATGCTCTGCTCCAGTGTGGGGAAGAAGAAGCTTCGGCCATCAGCGATGGAGAGGAGGTGGCGAGAAGCCCAGGTGCAATGGCATGCCCATGGCTGTACAACTCAGTACAGTACAGAAATGGGGTAGCGTGCCTATTCATCCACGTCCCTGAGGCCATTGTCTGCTTACTCGGACCTGCGAGTTGCGGGAGATGAATGGCACAGGTGGTGTTGCATCCTTCCATTGGCCAGTGCAGGGATGAGGAAGGAGACCGTGGAGGCAGGGGTTGTGGTTTGGCTCACCGGGAGGTGAGGTTTGCCGTGGAGGCAAGGGCAGCGAGGATGGCTTGGTGGCTGATCGTTTCCCTGTTGGGCTTGTGCGGGTGAGGATGCCGGTGAAAATAATGGTAGCGTGGCTCTCCCCGCTTACGTCACCATCTTTGCGGAAGTGGTGGGGTTGTATCCTACAACGTTGATGGTGTGTGGATGCTAATAGTGGCGCTGACCTCGGTGCCCGCACAACCATTTTTTCAAGGCGGGACCACCCAATGGGCCCACCAACTTGTGGCGCGGCATTTTCTTGTCGTGCCGCCAATAGAATAAGTAATGGTAGCGTTCCACCATCATTTTCGCGCCCAGTCCGAATCACAGCTTGTGCTATTCGCTCCCCACACTTGCTCCATTGGTGGCTTCATCATCTCTTCTCGCTCTTTCTAATGGTTTCATTTTTCTTGAGCTGGCCATGAATTGCAATTTTATAATTTTTTGCTTGTTGGCATGGTTATGATGTGTTAATTAGTGTGCATGTATATATATGTGGTACACAAATCTTAGTTATTGACAAATTGTGAGATGTTTGTGTATGATATATTTTTTATTCTTGTCATGCTGACACACGTGCACATGTGAGCATAGACAGACACCTCATTTTGTTGCTCGAGATGTGTTTAATTTTGCAGGAAATGTACATGAGCACCAGTGTTTGATATAAAATGGTGATTTTCTGTTCCTTCAAATTTCGGACTCTCATATATGTCCTATTTTTAGGGTAGGTCATGCCGAAATTTTCTATGGAATGTGTCATTTGTTCTCCAATAACTTTTTGTCCTGTTTTTACATATAGGTCATGGGTCAAAACATAAATGTGTTCTTGAAGTTTGCGGTGACAGATATGATTTGAAATAATCGCATGGATATATATGCCCATGTGATAGATACAAAAACTTTGTTGCTCTTGACCCCTTTAGTGGCAGTTTGAGGACACACTTGCTCCAAAATGGTTTATATTGTTGCTTAATTATGATATTTCCAAACTTGCGTAAATATCATGCATGATGCATTACTAAAATCTTATGCATGTCTTTAGTAGATGGCGTGGTATGCAGTGCACAGAGGACACTCACAATAGATACACTCACAACAGTTCATGGTAGCGGTGCTAGGGCTAGGTGAACAGATACACTCACAACAGTTATAAAAGATTCAACTCTAGATATGAGGCAAAAGAAGACTACTTACAGTTCCTAATGCAAGTTTCTAAGGTAGTTGTTCTTGATCAAGGATCTAGTAGTTGGACAATAGGATGCACGTTGCATCGGATCTAGTAGGATATCGATGAATGATTTGATTTGGTAATCCTTGCACGTCCAGTCATTTTTCCTTCATATTGCTGCCTATTATTTGTTGTCTTAGTGTTTGTGTGAGAGATGCATATCATACACATAACAATTGGGAGATATTGTTTCTTATTTGTTATTGCATGACTACTATGTTAATTTAAATAGTGCATATTATGGACCGTCTATTTATATGTATGTGTAATGATTATTTCTGAAATACGCCGCCATGTCAGCATATGTACGCCCAGAGTATTGCAGCGCCGATGTCCTAATAATGGTGTCGTCGTGTCGCCACGCTATCATCACAACCGTCGTTCATGGTGCGCGACATAAGGAATGCCACTAAACCCTAACTATTTGCAGTGTGGTCCCACATGCCACCAAGCATACGAAACGGTGGTATGGTGGGCCACTGGCATTCGGGATAATGATGACGTGGTCCGTTCTACGCCCACCATTAGAAAATACTAGCGGCATCATATTAGTGGCGTGATGGTCTCGCATCAGCAATGGTGTTTTGCCAAGCCACCACTAGCCTATTGTACTAGTGTGCAACAAATGAAGCAAGACTAAACCGAACCCCAGTTCTAGCCATCAACCTAGTTCTTGAGGTACTACCGATATTTTTTTTTGAAATAAGGGGGGCAAAAGCTTTGCCCCTTTCATTGATTAAGAAGGAGTTTACAAGAAATAAGTAAGAGTTTAATACAAAAGCCTACTCTCCCGGCATTATAATTCCCAACCGCTTGGCACCCGCAAGTACCCATAGTCTAGCTTCACACTTAATCTTTTCTAATATTACAAACGTTGGTGATAGCTTCTTGCGAAAAACCCTTGCGTTGCGCTCCTTCCAAATCTCCCAAACGATGAGAAGAGTTAGAGATGACAATCCCTTACGATTAGGGGATGCGGCTTCGGCCAAATGGGACCACCATTCTTCAATGCTTAGGTTTGTCCATTGTGCCGGTTGCACCTCTTCAAGCCCCATCCAACTCTTGACTAAGCCCCAAATCCTTTTGGTGAAACAGCAATGCACAAAAAGATGATCATTGGTTTCCTCGGTTTGTTTGCAAAGCGGGCATAGGCCGCAATTCTCCCACCCCCGCTTCCGGAGCCTATCCGCCGTCCATAGCCTATTTTGGATGGCAATCCATGCATGGTTCTTTACCTTGGGTTTAGGGTTAATTTCTAGGCACATGCTAACTTAACTAATGCATGACATGTAAACATACTCTGGCTAGGCTGAGGGTTTTGACCTCCTTTTCAAGAAAAATATGGACATTTTTTTGAAACAGTCTAAAAGGGGAACATGTCGTTACCGCTGTACTAAAGTACTCAAGTAGTACGTAACTTCTGTCACTAGTGGGGACAGCACCTTCTGTCCCGGCCCGTAATGGCCTTTAGTCCCGGTTTGCCAACCGGGACCCCAGCCGCGGGACTAAAGGCTAACCCTTTAGTCCCGGCCTGGTTACCAGCCGAGACTGGAGGCTGTCCACGTGGGCGTCTCCGAGGGATCCAGGGCCAGGACCTTTAGTCCCGGTTTGTAACACAGACCGGGACCAAAGGCATCTACAGATTTTGCTTTTTTACTTTAGGGTTTTTAGGGTTTAGGGGTTCTAGGGTTTTAGGTGTTCGGGGGATTAACGTGATGCCTCGTTTGGTGCGTGTTCGGGAATTAGTTTATGCATATATATAAGATTAACTTATCTTACAAGCGAGCATATATATACAATTATATGGAGATCAGAATTATCGGGACTAGAGCCCGTCTATTCGATTACATGGACCAACATCAGTAATGGCCCCTCGCTACACTAAATCGTCCTTTGTCGTCTATAGCATCTATTCTCAAAAAGGTCGCCAGCTCCTCTGCAACAGCAATCGCGCGTTGCTCTGGTAGGTACTTCTCCCGCATGGCCGTGTACTATATAAGAAGAGGAGATGAATATGAATATCAATCATGATAACAAAGAATGACGAGTAAAAATAGAAGTGTGAATGTTTATTGCTTACATCGTATCTGTAATCCTTGTGCTCAGAGGTAAACGTGCGAATGGTCTCGCAAACATAGTATCCACATAGATGCGTCCCCCGTGGCTGCTGGTCGCACTTTACGAGAATAGAATATATATAATCAAAATAATAATCTAGCATTACAAAAGTATTGAAAATAGAAGTATATCATACTACTACTTACCTGGGCCGCTCTAAAGGTCAGCTTCTCATGCCGGATACCGGGAGTCACGCACTTGAACCGCTTCCAAACCCTGCCCGACAAGGAAAATGATTTGCTAAGTTTTTCATTAATTGATATATCAGAAAATCATCGAAAGAGACCGATAGAGCGCAAGAATGATTGAAATTACCCTTGGAGCATGTCCTGCAGGCTTTGGAACTGTTCCAAGGGTCTCGATAATGGGTCGAAGGCATCAACTCTTCCCTTATCAATTTGAATGTCCAACAGAATCCAGTGGTAGCTGCACATGTATATATATATGTGTCAGTAACTTATCAATTACACTCATAAGTGAATGGACACAACAGAGTAAGACCCTCACTTGAAGTTGTATGGAAACAGTATGTGGTCACAGTAATTTTGATCTGTTAGAAACCTTAGAAGGTTTTCCTCCGTCTCCTTGGGGTTATCAGTTAGCGTCTTTATATGTATTTTATCTGGGTCAATAAACCCAATATTTAGGATGTTCCTACTTTTACATTCCAGAATCTTCATTCTGCATAATAGAGTACAAGTCAGAACGGAACAAGTTATATGTAGAAAATGAATTGAAATAACTGAACAAGTTATATGTAGACAATGAATTGAAATAATTGAACAAGTTCTATGTAGACAACGAATTGAAAAACTTACAGACAATAGCAACTCATAAGCGATTTGTCGAGGGCGTCGGCATTGTACATCTGGAAGAGTTCATCAAAGTCGATATGGATGTCTTCGGGACGGCCGTAGTACTCCCGTGGGACAAGCGCCACGATCATCGTTCTCCCTTTCTTTGATTCACTTAAGTACCATGTATGCAAGTAACGCATATTTGTTGGGAGATCATCAAACTTATCTTTGCTGACCAAAGGCGCTCCCATGACAAACTGTGGCTTAGGGGCTACCACAGCCTTGGGTACCACGTCGTCTTGGGAAGCCAGAATGACTTCAACCGGGATACCCCATTCATCCGCCCACTTCTTTGTTAATCCCAAATCTTGCCCCTGCACCAGAGAGGGAACATTCTCGGGTAACACCCTGAGGGGTGGGATCGACTGTTTGGCCTGTTGTCCAAGCTGAGGAACGTCTGATCTTATTTTGCTTGTAGTTGAACTTGATTTGCTCCCACTTGCACTTGCACTTGCACGTGACTTGCTCTTTTGCCCTTCCTTCTGCAATGTGCGTGTATAGTCGTCAGGCTTATGGTGTAAGTCATACTGTGATGGAAGGGTCATGAAGTATTTTGCATATGCTATTTGCTTCTCGGTGTATTCCGGGCGGGGCTCGGGTTCCTTCTTTTTCATCTGCGCCTCATAATGTTCCTTTGCTATCCTGGCGTTTTCCTCGTCGGTACGATCATAAGGTCTGATAGGAAGATTAGCATGAGGTACCTTTGGGAGGGGCGACAGTTTGCGCTTTGGGGAGCTCCGTCGCTTAGAACTCATGGACGGAGCGTTCTTGCTGGCACGCTTCCGCTTAGTATCCTTAGCGGGCGGCGGCGGAGACGGCCGACCCAAGTCCGGCGGCGGTGATTGAGATGGACTCGTGTTGTGGTGGCCGTCGTCATGTGGAGGGCTTGGAGGTGATGGAGGTGTAGGTGACCTGCGACGACTCGGAGGCGGTGTTGTCCTTGGGGCCGAGCCTGGAAGCTTGATGTAGTTCTTGTCCCATAGGATGACTCCACCCAGTACTTCTCCGAGTGTCCTCTCATCTTCGGGTCCAGCCATGTCGAGCTCCATATCATGAAACCCCACCATGATTTCATCCACCCCGACTTTAGCAAAGCCAGCTGGAATCTCATGGCCATGCCAGCGTGCATCAGGGCCAGAAGGTAAAGCTTGTCCGACGGCCACCTTCATGGATATGTTCTTGAATTTCTGATGGAGTTCACATGATGTTGACTCCTTGATTCCATCCACGGGGTAGCCGGGACCGCCCTCTATCATTCTTCGTGCATCGTCGCGCGGGGCCTCAGATTCAGCCACGCTGCTTTTCCGCTTAGATGGGGCGCCGATAATATCGAGTCCAGGATCTTCCTGGCGCGCTACTCCTCTAAGCTCGTCAATCTGCTTCTGTTGCTCGTTAAGCCTGGCAAGCAACTGGTTGAACTTGTCATTCTCCTCATCCTGCTGTCGCTTCTTTGCTCTCGCCCGGCTTCTGTAAGTGTCTTGGTCTCTGGCAAACCCAAGCCACCACGGGTAAGAAGGACCGAAGCCTCGCGTTCGTCCTCCATGTTCGTCATTGCCGAGGACCAGTGTGAGCAAATCTTTCTCTCTATCTGCAGTGAACTGTCTTTTTCCCTCTTTAATTTCTTTCACTATCTTTTTCCAATTCTCCCTGGGTATCCTAAGACCGCCACTGCAGATGAGGTCCCCTGTTTCTTCGTCGTACGAACCACCATGCGCAAGGAACCAATTCCTTGCTCTCATTTCCCACTCATCACGGATGGGTTCAGGTACGATGCCTTTAGCTAGCAGATCTTGCTCTTTCTTATCCCACTTTGGGATGGCAGTCTCATAGCCCCCTGGCCCCAGCGTGTGGTGATATTTCTTCTTGTCGGCATTTTTCTTGTTCTTTTCTGATAATGCCTTGGCATCTTCTGACTGCTTGTACTCCTGAAATGCCTTCCAGTGATTCGCCTGCTTGGCTAGATACCCCTCGAATACTGGCACTTTCTTTGTCTTCAGATAGTCTTTCCATAGCTTCTTCTTCCAGCTACGGAACAGTTCGGCCATCTTCTTTAGAGTCCACTGCTTGACTTTGGCCCTCAGTTTTTTTGCGGCGTCTTCATTCTCACATTCTGGCAGGTTGAAATGTGACATGATATCATTCCAAAGATTATCTTTGTACCTTTCGGCGACATAGTCACTATCGGCTGCCCCTTTGCGCTTGTTCCACTCCCGAACGCTGATCGGGACGTGATCCCTAACGAGAACTCCGCATTGCTTCTTGAATGTGTCAGCAGCATTCTTAGGAAGCTTTGGTTCGCCCGTAGGCAATATCACCTCAAAGGTGTAATGCGTCCGTGCGTCCAACTTTTTAGTCGGGCCTCGTTTCGTAGCTTTGCTCGATGTGGAGGCCTAAGAGGGAGAAACATTCGTCAAATGAATGTATATATATACAATATAGAGCTATCTCCAATATTTTTCACATATTACAAGTGATTGCCGAACTTCATATGAATACCTCGCCGGACTTTATTATTTCTCCACCGGCTTCTCCACCGGCTTCTCCATCAGTGGAGCTATCACCTTCTCCGTCATTGGAGCTATCTCCTGCCCCGTCGGCTTCATCTTCGTGTCGGTCGACCTCCATTCCATCTCCGGAGGGGTTTAGATATGACGACGGAGATTCAGCTGGTTCAACGTCGGGGGCGTCTTTGATTATATCTTCGAGAAGTTCTTCCTCTTCGAGGTTCCTGCTATGTGGATCCATAGTTTCTGCAAAATACCGACATTTGATTAACTAATAAATTCTATTTCTATTTGCAAAATAATTCTATTTCTATTTGCAAAGTAATTCTATTTCTATTTGCAAAGTAATTCTAGTTCTATTTGCAAAGTAATTGAATAACTAATTCAAAAATACTTTATATTTTCAAAATTATTTATTTTAACTATCCAAACTATTAACTAGTTTGCCATTTTCAATTAAAACTATATTAATTAATATTCTTTTTATATATTTTAGAATCTGATAAAACTATGAATATGAAAAGTGTTTGAAATTGAATAACTAATTCAAAAATACTTTATATTTTCAAAATTATTTATTTTAACTATCCAAACTATTAACTAGTTTGCCATTTTCAATTAAAACTATATGTAACCTTGTCTGTCGTAGCCATGGAGAATCTTCATCATGCATTACATAAAAGGTTTAATACATTATTACATTATAGCACCAACAATCCTATCTATTATTTCTGTTTTCTCCTGGGTCGTAGCCATGGAGAATCTTCATCGTTCAGTAGGATGCTTGGGTCAGTTTTCACTTTGAAGGGCGGAATTTCATGAAACTTATTATAATCTACTGACATGTCTGTCTTGTCATCTACTCCCACGATGTTTATTTTCCCTGAAAGAACTATGTGGCGCTTTGGCTCATCGGACGATGTCTTCTTTTGCTGATTTCTTTTTCTCGTTTTTGTAGACATGTCCTTCACATAGAAAACCTGAGCGACATCGTTGGCTAGGACGAATGGTTCATCCATGTACGCAAGATTGTTGAGATCCACTATTGTCATGCCGTACTTTTGGTCTACAACTACCCCGCCTCCTGTCAGCTTCACCCATTTGCACCGAAACAAAGGGATCTTAAAAGTAGGTCCATAGTCAAGTTCCCATATCTCCTCTATGTACCCGTAATATGTTTCCAAACAGTGCCCATTCTCGTCTGTTGCATCAAAGCGGACACCACTGTTTTGGTTGGTGCTCTTTTTATCTTGGGCAACCGTGTAAAATGTATTCCCATTTATCTCGTACCCTTGGAAAGTACATATAGTAGAAGATGGTGGCCTGGCCAAACAGTATAGCTGATCTCCAACGGTGTCATCATTCATGAGATGTGTCTGCAACCAACTGCCGAAAGTCTTCTCGTGTTCCCCTTTAATCCAAGAGTCAGTCTTCCCCGGGTTTTCGGAGCATAGAATATTCTTGTGTCTCACGATATACGGAGCCACCACGGTGGAATTGTGTAGAACTGTGTAGTGTGCTTGAGAGAAAGAATGCCCATCCATACATACTTTTGCTTTCCTTCCTAGTGTGCCTTTTCCTGTCAGCCTACCCTCATACCGAGATTCAGGAACACCAATCGGCTTAAGGTCAGGAAGAAAGTCCACACAAAACTCAATGACCTCCTCTGTTCCATAGCCCTTGGAGATGCTTCCTTCTGGCCTAGCACGGTTACGAACATATTTCTTTAAGACTCCCATGAACCTCTCGAAGGGGAACATATTGTGTAGAAACACAGGACCGAGAATTCTAATCTCTTCGACTAGGTGAACTAGGAGGTGTGTCATTATATTGAAGAAGGATGGTGGGAACAACAACTCAAAGCTGACCAGACATTGGACCACATCAATCTGTAACCCTGATAGACTTTCTCGATCGATTACCTTCTGAGAAATTGCATCCAGGAATGCACATACCTTCACAATTGCCAGGCGAACATTTTCCGGTAGAATTCCCCTCAATGCAACCGGAAGCAATTGCGTCATAAGCACGTGGCAGTCATGAGACTTTAGGTTTTGGAATTTTTTGTCTTTCATATTTACGATTCCCTTTATATTCGACGAGAAGCCAGTCGGGACCTTGATACTGAAAAGGACTTCAAAGAAGATTTCCTTCTCTTCCTTAGTAAGAGCGTAGCTGGCACGCCCTTGAAACTGCCCTGGATGCATGCCATCTCTTCCTTTATGACGTTCCTGGTCCTCCCGTGCTTCCGGTGTATCTTTTGACTTCCCATACAAGCCCAGGAAGCCTAGAATATTCACGCAGAGATTCTTCGTCAGGTGCATCACGTCGATTGCGGAGCGGACCTCATGGACTTCCCAATAGGGTAGCTCCCAAAATATAGATTTCTTCTTCCACATGGGTACGCGCTTATCAGGGCCGTTAGGAACAGGTTGGCTGCCAGGACCCTTTCCAAAGATTACTTTTAAATCTTTGACCATATCAAATACTTCAGCACCAGTACGGATGACAGGCTTCCCCCGGGGTTCTGCCTTGCCATTGAAATGCTTGCCTTTTTTCTTTAAGGGATGCTTGGGCGGAAGAAAACGACGATTGAACGGGTACACATTCTTCCTACATTTGTCCAGATATATACTTTCTGTCTGATCTAAACAGTGCGTGCATGCATTGTATCCCTTGTTTGACTGTCCTGAAATGTTACTAAGAGCAGGCCAATCATTGATGGTTACGAAAAGCAAGGCTCGAAGGTCAAATTCCTCTTGTTTGTGCTCGTCCCACACACGTACACCTGGTTCGGCCCACAGCTGTAAAAGTTCGTCAACTAATGGCCTTAGGTACACATCAATGTCGTTGCCGGGTTGCTTTGGACCTTGGATAAGCACTGGCATCATAATGAACTTCCGCTTCATGCACAACCAAGGAGGAAGGTTGTAGATACATAGAGTAACGGGCCAGGTGCTGTGACTGCAACTCTGCTCCCCAAAAGGATTCATGCCATCTGTACTCAGACCAAACCATAAGTTCCTTGCGTCACCTGCAAATCTCGGGAACTCTCTCTCGATTTTTCTCCACTGCCGACCATCGGCGGGGTGCCTCAACTTATCGTCTTTCATACGATCTTCCATGTGCCATCGCAACAACTTCGCATGATCTTTATTTCTGAACAGACGTTTCAACCGTGGTATTATAGGAGCATACCACATCACCTTGGCAGGAACCCTCTTCCTGGGTGGCTCGCCCTCAATCTCACCAGGGTCATCTTTTCTGATCTTATACCGCAATGCAGTGCATACCGGGCATTTATCCATATTCTCATACTTCTCACCGCGGTAGAGGATGCAGTCATTAGGGCATGCATGTATCTTCTGCACGTCTAATCCTAGAGGGCAGACAAGCTTCTTTGCTTCGTACGTGCTGGCGGGCAATTCGTTCTTTCTTGGAAGCATCTTCTTCATCAGTACCAGCAACTTTTCGAATGACGAGTTAGTCACACCGGTCTCTGCCTTCCACTTCAGCAATTCCAGTGTGCTACCCAGCTTCTTCTGGCCATCTTCACAAGTTGGGTACAACAATTTGTTGTGGTCCTGTAACATCTGCTCGAACTGCAACCTCTCTTTTTCTGTGTCGCAGCCTCGCCGTGCTTCAGAAATGACCCGGCCAAGATCATCAGCGGGCTCATCTGGTTCCCGTTCTGCACCCTGATCTTCTTCTTCATTGTCTTCCATTGCGGTATCAGCATACTCAGGGAACATAGATCGGTAGTTGTCATCATCGTTCTCTTCTTCTTCATCGTCGTCTTCCATCATAACCCCTCTTTCTCCGTGCTTGGTCCAAACATTATAGCCCGACATAAAACCGGACCGAAGCAGGTGGCTCTGAATGACTCTTGAGGAAGTGTAGTCCTTCTCATTCCGACATTCAACACATGGACAAAACATATAGCCACCACCATGCTTGTTCGCATCGGCCGCATCTCGAAAAGAATGCACGCCTTCTCTGTAAGCGGCTGTGCGTCGATCACCGTACATCCATGGATGGCTCATCTGCGTCATGCAACAGTATATCAAACATAATCACGATCCTAAAAATTAGTACCGCACGGTCTAAATGAGAAAATATAGTTGCTAACCTTTTAGAATAAGTGGAAATAAAGAGGAAGAGACTTAAGCGTGGCTCGGGCACCTCATATCGTAGTTGTGTTCGGTGAACTGAAGCGGCATCGCTCTAACACACATTTCATCAAACACCTCTAGTGCATCCATGCAAAAAGGAGAGCTAGCACACACCCACTTAGATCCATCCAAGAAAAATGCAAGGAAGAGTGGAAAGAGGGGCTGCAGCCATATATATAGGCAGAGGACTTTAGTCCCGGTTTGACACACAAACCGGGACTAAAGGGTGCGCACAGGGGGACCTCCCAGCGCGTAGCCCTTTAGTCCCGGTTTGTGTCTCAAACCGGGACTAAAGGGTCGTTACGGGCCGGGACCAAAGCCTCCCGGACGGCTGGCGAATTTCGGGCGACGTGGCCGGGCCTTTAGTCCCGGCCCAGATGGAGGCCGGGACTAAAGGGTCCTGGCCAAAGGCCCTTTTTCCACTAGTGTGTATTGTCGTTTTCATTTTAATGAAACTGGGATTTTGGGCCCTCAATTTGAAAAAAAAACAACTTTCCTGTAGATGGAAAACTGCATTTGTCCGGCAGGAATTAAAAGAAATTTTCTTTTCTCAAAGATAAACAGCCTTATTGATTTCCTGGCCTCTGCATCAAGAATTGAACTCGGCCGGCCAAATAATTGTACATGTCGCCCAAAATCCACATGTGATCAGGAAAGTCATCAACAACAAGCAAATTTATGGCGCACAAAGTCCACAATCGGCACCACCACGGCTGGCCTACAATCGCTTGATCCCTGTTGCCATCGCTTCTTCTGTCTACATGTATATATTAAGATCAAGATCAAAGAACCTTGATGGCGCCCTGATCAATCATCCATATACACACAGTAGGACGTGCACTACATTTGTACACATGTAAGGCCAATCCTTTGCCAACGATCACCTCAGAAGGAAATTTTTTTCTATATGTTGCTTTCAAGAATTAATCGCCATTTGCCTGCGTGGAAACATCGATCATCGATCTCACCTTGATATATGTCCATCGCGCGCCATTAGCCAGTGACACCGAACCATGGATGTGGATGTGAGGTACACCATGCACTCATGATGTTTGCCCTTGTGTAGACTCTCGAGACCAAGAGATGTGATCAATTTTGGTTATGGTTTTTATCTACCAAGCAATTTCTTGTATTTGTGATCTGTTTGCTTAACTGATTCTTTTTAGTTCTCGGAACGACTGATCACATGCATGACACGAAATTTACTCATAACTTCTGTCCTATGTCAGGTTCGGCCTCTTCCGCTTGTGCGACACAGGCGGCGGCGGCGGAACAACTCCCTCCCATCTTCACCGGCCAAATTATTGAGAGGGGGGGGGGGGGGGGCTGGGGTGACCTCGTTCCTCTGTTCTATAGTTAGGGTTAATTAGTCTGCCCTGGGCCGTCACTGGGGTGGTGGGAGCGGAGCGACGCCCGGGCAAATAAATTCGTCTCAACTCCACTCACACACCAGCGGCGACCTTCCAAACGACATCTCAGAGTTGATGACAACATGTGCTTGTCGATCAACGTAATAGAGTTTACGCACATTCGAGCGATAGTGAACTCCTTAAACATTGTATGCTGCGGTTTTGGCTCCCTCTTGCAAAGTTGACAGAACCCACAGTTTGGTCATCTAAGCGGATAACTAATTACTCCACATACATGACTTCATCAACGTGGAGGTGGCACCCAGAATTTTCGGCTTGTAGGCCGACTTGGCAGTACTCTCCTGAGTCCTGACTCCGCAAGCTTCGAAGAAATGTCATCTTAAACACCGTCAGGGAGAGTGATGTCCCGTGGACGACACCAAAGCGCCAGTACAATCTCCTCAATATGATGCACAGAGAGGCCATGTTGGGTGATGAACTGATGATCCTCGTGCATATTTTTTTCCTTTGGCTCCAAGCCGTGCAACCACGGCGCATGCCATGAACTAGCTTTCTTTTTGACGTCTCCTTGTCATGTAAGTTAGGTTTGGAGCAGCCAGTGATCATCATCCCTGTTCCTCTTACTATTACTAGTTCATTGGCCGACACCTTTAACGAGTTAATGCCTTTTTCATTTCGACAGCGAAATTGAACTATCCCTGATGATGGCTTGATCTGCCATCCATTTCTATACAGCAGAGTCTATAAACTGCACATGAGGCAGGAGATCCTGTTTCTTGTTTCTTGTTGCTTTCCGGATTTTAAGCTCCGTTTGCTTCGTATGTACGATTGTCTTTCCCTGAACAAGTCGCCATTGACGACGGGAAGAAAGTCGACGGAGATGATACCGAACTGGAACCACGCAAAGGTAGATAACTCAAGGCAGTCAGCAGTATTAATGGTGCATTGCCGTGATACCAAACTGTTGACAGGGATGCTATGCACATCTTTGTACTGATGTATGTGACCTTCCCTGTGCGTCTTGACTCTTGGGGGCCAAGAGATAAGATCATCATCCTGTATGTTTTGCTACCTAGCAAGCTAGCTGTGCGTGTTGACAGGAGTGCATCGACTTGGCTCCCAGACTCACTCGAGCCCTTTATGTTGAACAATTCAAAAATATTTTAGTATTTTTAAAAAATTCTAAAAAATATATGTACATATAGGCAATAAATGTATACCTCAAATCTGCAAAGTCTCACTCTGAAATACATTGTATTCTACCCTACACAAAAAAAACAAAGTTTTAGATATTGATATATGAATAGTGCATATTTAAAACTTGTTAGATTTTTTTAAATAGCCCGTAATAGAAGGTATTTCAGATTAAGATGTTGCACACTTGAATGTACACATCATTACCTACATTTACATATATTTTTTCCAATTTTTATTGAAACTTCAAATTATCATATTTGAATTTTTTAAATAAAAGGCTCCAGTGAGCTTGGGCTCCAAAAGCATTTTTTGGTGTTGACAGTGTCTATTTAGTATTTACCATTTTTCAATTTGCCATAAGTCATTTTTTCTTCCTTTCACAAGATGAAATGTCGATTGTTTCCTATTTCATCAATATTTGAAGTTTCATGTAATCTGCAGTGTATATATAACTAATTTATGCGACGCGATATTTGACCCCAAGGTGAAGAATAGTTATTCTACAACATCGTTTGGTTGCAACCGTATGTGATATTTACGTCATGGAAATTTTTCGTTACCCCAATAGTCTCGAGGACCGTAAGGAAATCCATACATGATGTAAAAATTTTGGTTTAGGTGGGTTATAAAAGAATTTTGTGATTTTTAAGTTGTTACAGCTTATACATCACGTTTGCTATGTCAATTTATTTTTGCTATGGGTAAATATGAACATAATTATTTGTATGCCAAACAAAATTCTGAATATAACAATTAAAAAATGTCTTAGATATAAAACAAGTTTTTCCGCACCCTCTGTGCTAAATAGCATGTCTATATAATTTACAATGTATATAATTGTAAATACGTGTTGACAATATGCAATTTACACTGTCTGTTGGATAATAATTTACTAATATAAAATGACCTGTAATTCTTTCCAAATAAGGGATTGACAAAAAACTTGAGTGTTGACAAATATAAAAAACACTCAGTTGTCAAATGGCAAAATTGCATTTTTAAGGAACAGAACTAGAAGGTACGAACAGATTGCATATTCTTTTGCATCTGACTGATGATTCCTCTCAGAACTCAAAGAAACTCGGTCAACCAAACACCCTGAGAAGTATAAAAAGGTTGCATACTACAAGTAAATATTTTACTTGCATAAAGTACATAGACCAAACATAGTTTGAAAAAAAACATAATATGCACAAAAAATAAAATAAGTAGGTATTATGCAGTCAGGTAATTGGAATAAAATCTATTTTACTTTATAAAATGTAATTCAAAGAAAATATGAAGATGAAAACATTCAGTAAATACAACTAGAAATTAATGTTCTCTTAATCTTTCAGCATGTCATATAGATTTCACCAATTGCCTTCACCTGAAACCGACTAGGTTCCGAGGAATGCAGAGACGACCGAATGTCGATCCTCTCCAGTTTTTTTCTATCCTCGAGCTCCTTCATCGCGAAAACCACAATCTGTTCTTGAATCATCATCATTAATCAAGTCTACAATATCCAAATTGTCCGAGGGAGACGAGAGTTCAAATCGAATTGCTCAATATCCTGAAACTTGAAATAAACAAATCGATGAATTTTGGCTCTGGTTTGCAAGGGGAATTGACAGCTGGAGAGGGCTTTGTGGCAAATCAACTCGGACTCGTCTTCGTCCTCCAAATCAGTGGAGGTGGTGGCTGCTACCGCGGCGAGCCGACAGAATCAGGGTAGCTACCTCGACATCACGGCCAAATCGGGCATACCGTGGAGCTTCACGCCGGATCCATGGCAGCCGCGAGCAAATGTCACGACCCAAGGAACCGTGACGAGGTCCGAGCTTCCAAAGGTACGGGATAGGCGTGTGGGACGGCTGGAGGCTGCATCGAGTCGAAGTTCGCGGGCGGAAATTTCATCATGCCAAGATTTCTGAGCAACTATGCGGTACTGGCAGTTCTGCACGGAAAGTGGAGATATACCATGTTGGGAGGAAAATTTTATGGGGTGTATTAAATTTTTTTTTAAGTTATGAAAAATATAAGATCCATTCGGATTGTTTTTCTCCGTTTAAAGCTAAAAAGGATATTATAAGGAGAGAGCGGTTTTTTAGCCCGGGCTATATGTAGGCCATTTTTTTCAAAAATTCAAAAATGATATTTTTATGTTTCAAAAATTCTAGAAAAAATTGTAGATGTAGTCAATGATCTACTCTACCAGTTTGTAAAATCTCAGTTCAAAAAACATAGTATTTCAGGCTACACAAAAATAACAAAGTCTAACAAGTTTTAGAGATTTGAAAAATGTCACCGTTCACTACTTCAGATCTACAAATTTGTTATTTTTGCAGAGGCCAAAATAATGAGGGTTTCACATTGATCTTTTGCACACTTGTATAATAATTCATTGTCTATTTTTTTGAAACTTTAAAATATAGTTCTTTGATGATTTTTTTGAGAAACGAGCTATGTGTAGCTCGTCCTACACTTTGATTTTTCGATTATAAGGACCAAAGCTATATATGAAATATGCTAGAAATATATGCAAAAAATCAACAAGTCTAGTGCTTTGAGCCGCCGTTCGCCGCCATGCCATGTATGACAAGTTGGCTGCCGCCGTGGGATCAAGGCGAATGAATCCGCTCCTGCCTCCGTGCACAGTAGGTTCCACCAACAGTCGCCAAGATAGGATTTCTGACTGTTTTCTCTCTCCTAGGGTTTTGGCGACTCCCAGGCGATCACCGGAACGAAGGAAGAGATCCGATCTGGGGACGTGCGTGTGCGTGCATTCTCTTCAGGTGCTATCTCTTGCCCCTCCCGTGCCCTAGACTACCTCTCTGTGTCCTCGCGGAACCAACTCGGGGCGATCAAGGGGCTCTCTTGTGATTGCTACCCGCCCTTGGTCTGGTGACGTGAACGGAGAGGGGTTCAATGATGGGCTCGACGGATCTGGGCGATCGGGGCAAGCTGGCTGAAACATCTGCCATAGGGGCGGATGGTTCTGGGGGAAGTGGACCGGCTCCTCCACCGGCGGTGGCAGCGGCCGAATCTGAGGATCATGTCTCAGAGATGATGGGGCGCCTCCGGTTGATGGCAGCGGAGGCGCCTACGGTTGTTCTGGATGATGGCGCTGAGGATTTCCCGATTCACTCGAGGTGGGCGCTGGTTGGAAAAGTTCTTGCTCCTTCTACTTTGCATATTAGCACGATCAGAGCGGCACTTCGTCCAGCGTGGGGTAATCCTCGAGGTCTCTCTCTAAATCCTGCTGGTGATAATATGTTCATTGCGGAATTTGGGACGAAGGCGGACAAAGACCGCATTGCTGATGACCCGCCTTGGGTTGTTGGTAGACATGCGGTGATTCTGCAAAATTTTGACGTCGATCGGAGACCAAAGAACATGGTGTTCAATAAGCTGAAGATTTGGGTCAGAATCTTTGATCTACCTTTTGGCTACATGCACAAGAGGTGGGGATCTGCCATTGCGGGTTCCCTAGGCATAGAAGGAAGTGTCCCGAAGGTGGACTGTGATGAGACAGGGCGCTGTTGGGGTAGCTTCATGAGGGTACAGGTGGTAGTCGATGTTGACAAACCGTTGATGCGGGGAGTCACTGTCTTCTCCAAACGTCGGAATGCTACAAAATGGTTCAGTGTTCAATATGAACAGTTACCACGCTATTCCTTCTCGTGTGGGATGATTGGTCACTCCGCTCTAGAATGCAAGTCACCGGGGGAAAGAGATGCTGAGGATCGGTTGCCGTATTCCGCCGATCGCATGTGTGCCCCGGATGAGAGGAAGAAGAAATTTCAAGCCACTCAATCCTCTAGTGGCTCAGTACCTGCTAGCCAGTCACGGTCAGTTAACCGCTCTCCGGAGCGCTCTAACCAGTGGGAAGTGATAATATGGCTAAGGGGAATGTCCAGAAACCTGGTGACCAGGGGGAAGTCTCCTCCCCGTCCAAACCAAAGAACTAGAGAGCGAGGAATAAGCAAGCTAAGAATGGCAGTGGCTCGGGGAAGGAGATTGTGCTGAGAGGAAAAGGTGAGAAGGTGTTATCTGGTCAGAAACGTAAGACGAACATGGTATACCAACCAAGAGTTCCTTCAGCCGTTGTAGAGGAAAATAATCCTCTTGCTTTGGCCGTGTGCCCTAAACCCTCACATGGACCGGTGGCAGTTGATGTTGGGAAAGAGAGTAATGATTCGAACAAGAAGCTGAAGTGTGGTGCAAGTAATGGATCGGCGGATCAGGTGGGTGCTGTTGATCAGCCCCACCGCACGCAATGAGTATCCTTTGTTGGAACTGTCGCGGTCTGGGGACGGACGCGATAGTTGGCGAGCTTTGCTGGCTGGTGAAGCTTCACCGTCCCACCCTTCTCTTCCTCTCCGAAACGAAGATGAAGGATACAAGAGTTCGGAATTTTATGTGGTCCTTAGGCTACTCGGGATGCCTCGCTGTTAGTAGTGAGGGACTAAGTGGTGGTCTGGTTCTGTTTTGGTTGTCCTCGATCAATGTCACGCTTATGGCTAGTAATGCTCGGTGTATTGATGTCCATATCACACTGGAGGTGGGGACCAAATGGAGGGCAACCTTTGTATATGGGGAACCTCGGCGAGAGCTTCGCGATCAATTCTGGGAGTTTCTCTGGTTTATGCGTGCTCAATGGAATGGCCCGTGGTTATGCTATGGCGACTTCAATGAGGTTCTCAGCCAAGATGAGCATATTGGTCCACGGGATAGAACTGAATCGCAAATTAATGCCTTCCGTGAGTGTTTGCAAGATTGTAAATTACAAGATCTGGGTTTTGAAGGCCCAAAGTTCACCTGGTGTAACTGTCGGGATGCCGATCATCATGTGAAGGTGCGACTTGATCGTGCTGTTGCAAATGGCGGTTTTACGCAGAGGTTTGAGAATTGTTCGGTAGAGAACATTATAACAACTTCATCTGACCATTATGCTATTCTTCTATCCCTGGATCGGGGGGTGCAAGGTGTGCAGTCTCAGGCTGTCTACCAAGGTTTTCATTACGAAGCTATGTGGCAACGCGCTCCAGATTATAAGCAAGTCTTAGAAGAGGCATGGTCTAGATCGGGGGATGGGAACCGATCCTTGCAGGCGACGTGGTCGCGGTTGAAATGTGTTGCTATTTCTTTGAAGGACTGGAGCAAAGCCACCTTTGGGTCGGTGCGGAAACAGATCCGCAAGCTTGAAGGGCATCTCAAGTACATTCGAGGTGAGCAACTCTCAGATTCTATGCTGGAGGATGAAAGGGCGGTGGAGCGTGAACTCTGTGAGCTCTTTGAGAGGGAAGAGATCATGGCACGACAACGTTCTCGGGTTGAGTGGCTCCGTGAAGGAGATTGTAACACCGCCTTCTTCCATGCGAGGGCATCGGCTAGGCGGCGAGCTAACAAAATTGATATGCTGCTGAGGTCTAATGGCTCTAAATGTGAGGTTCAAACTGGGATAAAAGGTATGGTTCACAATTTCTACGAAAACCTTTTTTCTTCTGAAACTTGTACCTCAGTTGATGCAGTTCTCGAGGCAATTCGTTCTAAGTTTCGGCTGCGATGAATGATGATCTTTGCAAACCGTATACTGATGAAGAAATTACGGCTGCTTTGTTTCAAATGGGTCCAACGAAAGCTCCAGGCCCGGATGGTTTTCCGGCTCTTTTTTATCATACCCATTGGGAGCTTCTTAAAGATGACATTTGCTTTGCGGTTCGCTCCTTCATCAACGGTGGTGAGATTCCTGAAGGCTTTTGTGACTCAGTGGTTGTTCTTATCCCAAACGTTACTAAACCCAAGGAGCTCAAGAATTTTAGACCAATCAGTTTATGTAATGTTATCTACAAGATTGCGTCTAAAACACTTGCAAATAGACTAAAGGTGATCTTGCCCGAGATTATTTCAGAGAACCAAAGTGCCTTTGTACCTGGCAGATTGATCACTGAAAATGCTCTTATTGCATTTGAATGCTTGCACACCATCCAACATCAGAACAACAAACGCCCTTTCTTTGCCCTAAAAACTGACATGATGAAGGCTTATGATCGGGTCGAGTGGGATTATCTCCACGGATGTTTATGCAAGCTTGGCTTTGCCCCCAGTTGGATACAGGCGGTTATGAGGTGTGTCACGTGTATCAGATATGCTGTCCGTGTGAATGGTGAATTAACTGCTCCTGTGATTCCTTCTAGAGGCATTCGACAAGGGGACCCCATTAGCCCCTACTTGTTTCCTGTGATCACGCTCATGCCCAATTTGGCAGGAAGCATGATCCCTACCTTATACTTCTGAAAGACCTTTCCCTCATAATATGCATACTTCTTGACTGGAATACAGGTTTCACACCCGCACTCAAGCAAGATGCCTTGCAAAATATCAGATAAGTTCCCATCATAGTCGTCCAGAGTCACGTCCCTAACTTGCACGGTGCTTGACGGCCTTGTGCGTGCCATCCTGGCAGTATAAAAGATAAAAATTAGTACATGATGCATCATAATAGTAACAATAAAGAATTATGACACTAAAAAGTATGACCTTGTTATTCTCAAGTGAATAACGTCACAACAATTTTAGAGAACTCTTTACTATTCCTATTTGACTCCTAAGGTCGTTCCCATTAACTAGGCGTCCAACCTAAGGTCAAAGCTTTGCTCTGATACCAACTGTGGTGACCCAGCATACCACTGCATGTTGTAGTATACAAGTTGTTGACATAACACTCGTGAAGTACCAATTCACAAATATTACATCCCTCAGAATGGTACAACAGAAACATAGCAGTCTTTATTCAAGCACTGAATATTACAAGCCATAATGTTACAAAGGACTCCAGTTCCTCCTCAGTCCAAAGAGGAACACTAGGTGGTTCTAAGTTGATACAACAAACCTTAGCTACAACTGAAAGTAGTAGACTAAACATGATGCCTAACTCTAGTCGCTTTATTCTAGGTGTTCGATGCGACCAAAGTTTCTATCCTACGGTTCTAAGTGTCGGCCTCCTCCTCGATTCCTTCATCTGGACCATAGGAGATGGTGTAATCGATGCCTTCGACTCCTCCAGATAGATCCAGTTCTTCATAGTAGACCTCCTCGTAGCCCTTCGGGCTTCCTTTGGTTTCTTCAAGCTAGCCCTCCGAGTCTAAGCAAGGGTTAAAAGGAGTGGGGTGAGTAACGAGCGTTACCCAACAAGTTCATTTAATAGCATAGAGGTGTTTGATGCACTAGCTACGACCATAGACTAGAAAGTCTTAGGCCAAATGAAGTTTTTGTAAGCATTTCTTCAAAGATTGATTATATTCAAAGAACTATGTCCGTCTGTCTTCACAGGTTGACTAGAGCTTCGATGGGCTCCTTTCCTGCCATGTTCGTAGCTCCTTCCCGGAACAGGGAGTATCTTGATACTTTTTGTACACTCTACAGAGGTGGTCACTTGTACCCATAGGAGATCAACACTTTGCTGCACAACCGGGCGTACTTTCCCATCCACACTTCCTTGGTATGGGGCCTAGCCATTGATCCGAGCCAATCACTGTTCCTTCCTGCAACCGTGCATACCCACCCTTTTGCGGCTCCAACTTTGGTTCGCTACCCTCGCCGGTCTACTCTTTGGTAGTTGCCGACCTTGGCATACTTGCCTTTCCTAGACAATGAGTTACCCCCACCGGTTTTCGGTTACACTCTTTGGGTAACACCGGCCCCGGCACTCTACCCCCGTCGTTGCCGCAATCCATCATAGACCGCCAGAATCGTGAATTCATTAGGGGGAATCCACCCATCCTGAAGCTCCTCGCAGGGAGATAACTGCTCCGAAACGGCGCGTTCGTTGATATGCATGAGGGAAAAGATACAGCTGACTCTCCCATCCCATTCCAGACCCTATGGTTGACCGTATTTTACGGCACAAGAATCACTGGCGACATTGGTTATTAGTCCTAGGTGAACATTCCTGGTACAGTGGGACCTCCACCATACTCTTACCATGGTCCCACTGCCCACCTTCCTAGGTCGACAATCATTATGATTGCTAACCACTAAGCATATTCATTCAAGAAAAGCAGAACCTTTGCTTTTTAATGCAATCATAATAATAATTCCACCGGTATATTTGCAAGTACTTTGTTAAAGATAAACAAGAGAAATGAGCAAGAGTGAACTTGCCTGCAAACTCCAAGGTAGTGCAGTTGGATTTGTTGAAGTGACCCGGGACCTCGGGTTTTGGAAAACAGCATCATTGTCCGATAAGGGCAATGGTTAAATATTCAAATAATGCATGCTCCTTTATAGTGTGTGTATTCCCTTTAAACCCCCCAGAAGTATTTTATTCTTATCCTAGGGTTTATATACTCCTTTTATGATTTTAAAGAGTATATGTTATCAATGGCTTCATTCAAGAATATTTTTCAATACCCTGGAATGGAGTTCAATTTTGATAATGAGTTCTATTCTAATTAAGAAAGAATCCTTTTAAGTTTTCATTCCTAATATTCTTACCCGGTGAATTATTATAAGTGTATATACTCTAATTATGATTTTATCAGAGTATATATTAGGTGAAATTCATTCAAGAACACTAAGGTCAAATTCTTGAATGAATTTACTTGATCTTATTTCAAGAATGTTATTTCCTCTTTTACTTTTGTATTTAAATCATTTCTAGAGGTTTTTCTTTTAAAAGAAAACTTCATAAGGCAATTATGAATAAACCTTCTTTTACTCATAATATTACTATTTGAGTGATTTAAAAGGTCATAATCAATTAAAGTTATTTTTGTAGAAATCCAACTTAATTTTCTGCTTTTAATTGGGTGTTGAAAAGCTTTTTTCTAGAAAAACCCTTTTCTTTAATTCAATTTCTGCTTTTAAAATTTTGATTAAAAACCTCTCCCTCTCACCCTCTCTCTCTGCCAGCCCTGGCCCACCTGTCGGGCCAGGCCCACCTGTCGACGCCAGCCTTCTGGTCAAACCTGACCAGCGGCTCGGTCTGCCCGACCGGTCGCTTCCTCCCTCGCTCACCCGCGTCGTCTTCTCTCTCGTTATCCCCCTGGCGACTGCGTCGCCTCACCGCCGCCGCGCTCGATTTCGATGAGCTCCGCCGGAGTCCGCTGCTGAGATGGTGCTCAATCGATAGATCAAGCGACGGCGATTTCGCCTGTCCGCGAGATCTAATCGATTGCCTCCTGAATGCTCGCATCCCCCTTCACCTCCAAAGCTTAGGACCTCG